>JASFAT010000267.1:0-29551 GCA_031353405.1 Baronia brevicornis | reverse complement strand
GGGTAAACGTTCAACATTTCGTTTCATCCTTTTTTATTCAATAAAATCTATACATTTTAAAGGAGCGACGGTCGGTAAATAAACGACTTTCTCTAAAACATGATTCTGTATCAAAGGGAACTAACCAGCCCAAAGATACTTGATCTTCTCAACTACCAACGGTATGATGATCATTATGAACCTTTGGTCAGTTTCTGTGTTTAGGATGTTAGTTGCCACAAAGCACGCGCGCGCGCTCCGAACTGTATTTTGTTGTTGTAAGGGGAAACGGACGGCCTGGTGTTGCCCACTCACCGCCGTCGCTGCCGCGAGGTAAGGATGCGAATAATGGAAGGGGAAAAGAGTTTGGTCTCTAAGTGTCGAAGCTCTCTGAAGAGCAAATAACTACGAAGTGTCATCTGTATTAGGTCATTTTCTACGTGAACGTTGTACCTAGTTCTTCAAGGGAGGTAAATGTTCAGGAGTGGAGTGTTATAGTTAAATGATAACCACCACTCGGACAGAACAGAAAAATACACAAACAACAATCCACAGTTTGTGTTAACATCCAACTTACTAAACTGTGCGTGCACCAAACAACGGCCACCAAACGAGTTCCATTTATTCGATAATCAATTCGCACACTCTCGATAACAATCGTTTTTACCATCACCATTGCGAATGAAACACAACGGGGCGCGCTACATGAATGGCGAAATCGTTTAAATGTATTGTACAGGTTCATAAATGAATTCTCTGATAAAGGCTCTCCTTTTATTAATTTATATAAATACATACTATTATCTGAAGGTTACTTCAATTCTTAGCATAACACAGGCCAGCGATAACTTTTACAAAAGGAGATCAATATGAACACGTGTAACGACGACTGCACCGCTCCTCGCCGTCCTCCCCTCCACTCACGGCGACCCACTGGACGTGGAACCCACGGAAGCCTTCTCCTCCCTGTACATTTTCAAGCTTAACTGACTGCCTAGATCCGTATACCGGTATCGTCTCTTCTCTTTCACTTCTTCCTCCATCCTCTCACAAATGTCTACGACGCTGTCTCTCAGCGTGAGCGGCAACTGTTTGACGATCACGTCCCGCAGCAGCGCGTCCCTTACTCCCTTGCACTCCGCGTGTCTCTTGCATTCTCCTCTCTTTTTAAACATCTTAAATGGCTTTTTCAAACGTTCAAGTAATTTTAAATTTTTGTCCGGACGCTCACGGACAAAGTAAGCAAAACTATGAAGACCGCAAGCCACTAGTAATATTGTAAAAGAAATTCCTACAACGCACAGCAGTATAGACAGAACAGCTGATTCATAGCAAACTCCGTAATCGATTACTTCGCCATCGACTTGGGGATTTATTTTTCCGAGCGCTAGATCAGTTAAAAAACTCAAGTTTTCTGATATGGTGGAACAGTTTGATACGATTTTCAAATGATCTTCATTACGCGTCTTCGCCAGCGGTGTCAATACTGTGGTGCCCAGCCCAGTGCTGATGGCGAAGATGTCCTGCACCTCGAGCGGCCGCTCCAGGTGTCTGCACGCGGTCGCCGCCGGCAGCAGCGCGACGTCCGGCATCTCGCCTCCCACTCTGCCCACGCACAGGGCCGCCGCCACACAACCGTACACACTCATGTTGTAAACTGGTCTCCTCCCGGAATACTTCACATCACAATCGGCCGGAGCACAATTGTTCAAAGAGTTTTGATCGATTGTTTCACAACATTTAGGTTTTCGATTTCCCACGTAATGTTTTAACAGATAATTCGATTGAACGCTGTGTGTGCTAACTCTGGTGTCGAATGGGATCTCCAATTTAATTCGGTCACTTACATTGTGACACTCGTACTGCAGGTGGAGGCTGCAATATCCGAACAGATCGTGTTGGTACAGCGTGGGGATTACGTACACCAACGTCGTGCGTCGCCCCGGGCTCACCGTGCTGCCCAGCGGACTGCTGACTTCCAGCGTGTCACAATCTTCTTCGTTCTTTTCATTGACCAAGCACGCGGTAACAATGGAGTACACCGTACACACGTTGGCAGGGTGCTGGTTACTGAGAGTTACGTAAATCTGCACGCCCACGGAATCCATCACCAGTGGTGATAAGCCTTTATCGCTCACGGTGATCGTGCCGAATACTTTATGTAATAGTAAAGTGGAAAAAATAATTCGGCAACTTCTCTTAATAAACATAGCATTTTAATATTTGTCAGTTTGACATTCACATTTTTAAATTATTAATAAGTATTTATGCCATGCGTGGCCTCGTAAGGAGGTGTTCTACGTCCGGGCAATATCACGTCGTCTAAACGTGTGACGTGAACACATGGTCTGCACACACATACACACAGACACATACACACACATTCACATACATACACACATACGAACAGATCACTTGAGATGCACACTGCATATGACAGTATTATACGATAATGCACAGAATATATTGGTGTGTGCCCTTTCATATAGGCCGAGGGAAAGTAATAAACTCAGTCTATCTTGACCCGGGACAATTTGTACATAATTTGTTAAGTACTTGTTGTATACATTTTATAATATGGAAACAATCGGCCACGCCTCCTGGACGCTGCACGTGTGTAAGGGTAACGCAGCGATTCACGATGTGAGCACCCTATCAGCCGCCGCCTGTACGAGCGGTGTGTCCTCTCATTCGAGAATAAGGTTCCCGCGCCAACACGTCGCTACACACGTTACAAGATAAGATGTCGATTAAGACACTTGTTTTGTGATGTATGTACCGATTCGAGCTTTTTTCTCGCAAAATATTGTATAACAGGTGATTTTAATTATGAATGCCGTGTCAAAAAATCAAAATTTTATTTTTAAACTTCAGGCATTGTTTTTAAATATCTTAAATATATTTCCGCAAAACATTACACGACAGACGTTCACCGAGCGCGGACACGTTTGGTCTGAAACATTTGCGCCACGCGTCCCCGCCGCCGGCAGCTACAGCTCCTCCCGTGCAACGTGCTCACCGTCATACTCGGTTTTGATAAAATCAGCCGCCCTTTCGGCGAGCATCATGGTGGCCGCGTTGGTGTTGACGCTGGGTATGACAGGCATGATGCTGGCGTCGACCACCCTCAACCCCTCAACGCCGTACACCTTCAGTTTGCTGTTCACCACGGCCGCGGGGTCGCCTCGTTTGCCCATCTTGGCGGTGCCGACGGGGTGGTACACGTTGTAGGTCACCGCACGCGCCATGCACTCCCAGTACTCGTCGCTGCCCACGGCGAGACCGTCGCACTCAGCGAACTGTATCCGTTCAATTGTCGCGTTCATTCGTTTGAACGTCGGCGTGTCGACGATCTCCATCACCCTCTTAATGCTCCTGACAAACAACACCATATCTCTCTCGTCGCTGAAGTAGTTTGCATATATCTTTGGGAAGTCTACGGGGTTTACGGAGCGCAGTAGGATTTTGCCTCTGGAAACTGGCCGACACAAAGATATGAAAAATATAAGAATCTCTTGTTTCGAATTTAAGTCAACGAACTGCTTACAAATCGCATCGTCAAAAGATAACACGTATCTGCACATAGAGAACATGTAAGATGTGTTGGGCCTGAAGTAGTTGTGATCCACCTGGACGTCGGGCAGACGCTTGCCGTCCGGTGCAGATAAGAAGGCATTTACATTGGGCTGGTCGAAGTTTGTGGCGTGCGGCCCGGTCTGATCCAACAAGTACTGCGCCGCCGCCTGAAGCCAATACGTGTCGTCGGTTTGTGTCGCGCCTGTATCGACGGCGACCAGCACGGGTATCCGCACGTGGTCCTGGAGGTTCTCCCCGACCGGCAAGTTGGCCCTCACTTTTATTTTTAATTGTTCGAGGTGCGCCCTGGGGCCGATCCCAGATAGCATCAGAAGTATCGGCGTGTTGACTGCGCCCGCACTCACTATGATTTCTTTGTTCGCCATCAGAACGGCACCATCACCGTTTGAAAGTATTACCTTGACACCTGTAGCTCTTTTATTTTTATTAAATTTTATTTCTGTAGCAAATGTGTTTTTCAAAACATATAAATTTTTACGTTCCCTCGCTGCGTTTAAAAACGCCGTTGCAGTACTAACCCTTCTACCCTTATGTATCCCTCCCCTTATTTTGCCCACCCCCATTTGAGTAGGGCCGTTTAGATCGTCGATATATTTTAATCCCATTTCCTTGTACGCATTTATCAATTTCTCTACAATGTCGGTGTGAGTACAGTTCAACTGGTCGACAATAAATGCTCCTTCTGTGCCGTGATTCTTTCGCAGTTCGGGATCGTTCAAGATGTAAGGGTCGACAATTTTTTCACTTTTCATAAAATACTTCGTCACAGAAGACCAATCCCAGCCATCGTTTTCTTCGCTGTGCCACTGCTCGTAATCACCAGCGCTGCCTCTCACGTGCACGAGTCCGTTGATACTTCCTGTGCCCCCAATGACCCGGCCGCGGGGCCAGAACGACCTGCGGTCGACGCACGCTCTGTTAGTTCCCTCATCTTGTTCTGTGTAGTACTGGAAGGTGTGGTGGCTCCTGTGCGTCGTTCCGGAGAAGTTTGGTATCTGAAATGATTATGGATTATCATTGGTTTGTTTCTTGTGGAGCCACTTCGATGTGAACAGTGTGCTCAGTCTACAACAATCAATTTTTTTAGACTTAGCATCTTCATACATTTTAAACAATTTCTAATGCATTTAGTCATTTTCTTTTCAATACTGGAAAGTAGTAATTATAAGACTGACGGCATTAAAAATACTAACAATGCTCTCCAGCGGTGGGTCGCCGCCAGCCTCAACCAGCAGCACCCGCCACTCCTCGTTCTCTGTTAGCCTGTTCGCAAGGATGGAGCCAGCGGTGCCTGATCCAACGATGATGAAGTCAAAAGATTCGTCATCTAGATATTAGAGACAATGTATAAGTTACTTAATTTACGTTTCATATTATAAAAAATAATATGGCAGAATATTTTTGAAAACTGCATAAATTGTATTGACTTTGAATTATTTCTACCTTTAGTTTTCTTCTTTTTAAAATATTTCCGTATCATTTAAGTAATTTTTTTTAAATATAAATTTAACTAAAAGAGAATAGAACGCCGTACAGCCGGTGATCAGGTCCGAGGAGACATGGAACCAAACAAACACACGCGCCACGACTTAGAGTTTCGCCTCCCGCGCGGTTGTCCCAAACAAACATTTCATCATTTTGTTGTCATGGTGAGAGTGGTTCATTGGGTGCGCGCGCGCAGAGTCGGGCGGAGCCAGTAATAGCTGCCACTTTTTACTTCTTACATGCGATTCGGTGGAGGGCGTCCTCCGGCCAGGGCTCCGTGATGAGACACTGCGCGACCAGCAGGTGGGCGACCAGCCCCGAGAACGCAGCACCGGCCGAGCCCTGCGCGTAGGCCGGACAGGAGACGTTCACACACGCCATGCTGGAACATTAGGCCACGCGGGTGAGAGACAGGTTACGCGACTAGACTGTTGTAGTACGTGAACACTATGACTCGAACTAAACAATGTGTTCAATCGATTAACAAAAATGTTCAATCAATAAATCAACAGCCCGCAGCAGGCCACTGCTGGACATCTGACTGACTGCGTGAACCCGATCTTCGGCTTCACGCATCCAGCCTACCTAACCTAGCCAGCCGCCCCGCGTAAACCGTCACACCATTTAGCAGTGGAGCCTCCCGCACTACGTTTGTTGAGACTCGTTCTCCACCCCAGCGCTCGTCTACTCCACTGATTGTCGGGTCTCCGACCAACGTGACCGGTCCATTGCCACTTCACCTTGCTAATTCGTCAACATAGTGGTTAAACTAATTCGTTTGGAGTTAATTAATATTATATTGTTGAGCCTCGTTCGCAGCAGCCGCTGTACCTCGTGTGCGTGTGCGTGTGCGTGTGGCAGTACTTATGGCTGTTCAGTTTGTCCGCTTGACGTCTCAGTCACCCAGAGTAGCGCTACGCTTTGGATATAAATATAAACAGATAATACATTTTCATACTTTATCTCATTCTCTGTATATTACAAAAAAACCGAAACCGTAAAATAACAACAAATACCTTAACCTCAGATTCATTAAAAGAGTTGTGTGGGGATCAACAAAGGTAATTCTTTGGGTTGATGTGATTCTAATCGAAGAAATTCGCTGGAGAGCGAATCATAGCACATGTGGTATTGGGTGACCGGCTAATGACATCAGCCAGCCGTCAGCCATCAGTACCTACAGCCAGACGGCTAGTTGATGGAGGCATCATCATCGAGTACAGACGTAGTATACCAGACGTACCGCTCAGCACGCCGCGCACCGAACCCGGGACGCCGCTGCACCTCTCTCCGTGGCCACAAAGACTGAACACCTCAAATTATTTGCTTGTTTACAACAACGACGCTCCTTGCACTGTGATAAACGTGACTGAGCGCCGACTTGTTGTTGGTCCGTTATCGCGACACCCCGCCACCCCGCGCACCCCGCGGCCACACGGCTTGATAATTGTATCTATCAGATAATAGATAATTAATACGTACTAAAAGTAATCAGTAAGAATAGTAACACGCAAAATATGGAACAGTGCACAAGATTTATTTGAAAGTAAAAACAAATAAATTAATTGTTAAATAAATTTTTTTCACAGCTCATATGTCCCACTGCTGGGCATGGGACCTAGTCTCTATTTCTGAAGGAACGGACATTACAGAACAGTTATCTGTAGGCCGTACATATATTATTCCGATACATACATATATATATATATATATATATATATATATATATATATATATATATATATATATATATATATATATATATATATATATATATATATATATATATATTGACTAACGATTGACTGTGCGGGCGGAAGCCCCGCACGCCCCATCGTTGCGGGTTCGATCGAAATTTATAAATATTTATTTCGATTCTAGTAACCCCCCCCCCCCCATCCACATTTCCTTTCCTTTCTTCTCTATCATTTCCTTTCCCTTCCTCTCCGCCAATCCACGGTCTGCCGTTCCAATGGATGCGTGGCTAGGGGCAAGCTTAGTCGCAAGCGTGCTGACCGTCCCCGGATCGGGCTCCACTGGGTACTATGGTGCCTTACCTCAGCATGCAGGGCTCTGCTGGGGCTGACCTCCACTCTCATTGTGTGTCGTGGGATTCACTGAGACAAATGTAATATACCTAATTTGTAGAAAATGACGGCGATGTGGTTCACCACCCAACACGTCCTGATTCTCACGAGGGCGAAAAGCGACTAATGGAGAGCCGTTTCGCTGCGATGAATGCTAGCGGATGGAGCTCTGTGGTCTCGAACAACCTCTGCGGGGGATAGGCGTGAGCATAGTATATATATATATATATATGTATATACATACATATATAAACTAACGGTACCTGGCGGTCAGGAATATAATTTTGTTTTTACAATTTTTTTCAATTTCGTCACTACATGGCGATACATGTGATTGAATAAAAAAAATTATGAAAGTAACTGAATATTACTTTCTGAAATATTAATTACCATATTTTGTCGACATTATCCATTTTTTGAAGAAGGGACGTTAATCAGACTCGGAATATATATCTGTATGCCGTACATATAATTATTCCGATACGGAAATCGAACCCGCGACCGTGGGCAGGGGGCCCCGCTACATTACAGTTTATTTTTTAATTATCTTCAATGACATTTACTTAAAGAACGAATAATTCAAGTGGTCAAAAGTTTAAAAACATTTTTTGTGCACATTTCGTCGTTTCTCTGGTGTTTTGTGGCTTCGTTTACGTGGACTCTGTGCCTGTAGCACATTCGTGACTGATTGTGATATATTGTACATGTGTTTATAGTGTAACGACTTTCTTGACTTGATAAATGCTAGTAATTAAATGAATTTTATACAATTGGTGTAAGTGTGTAAAGAGAACTTTGAATGTGAACATAAGAATATTCGATAATAATGACGTTATTAAAAAAATAGTTTTTTTAGAAACCAATGTTTAATTTAAAAAACCATATTATAATTTATATATTGACTTACATCTACGCACAACTGTTCTCATAATAAATAAATATATAACAACCGAGTCCGCGCTCCCCGCGTCGTGCGCTACAAAGGAACACTCCGTTTTAGATGATAAGCCTCTACGTGAATGTTGCGTGAGCTTAAGTTAGTGAGTGTCCACCCTCCGAGAGGGTACACTCGACTGCTGAACACCACGTCACCCACTCCACAGAACAACTCCAGCGAGCTCGCGTCGAGGAACAGCCTCCAGCTGCTCTCCCCGCTGCGCCGCGGCGACCACCGCGCCCGTCGCGCATCGCCGGAGCCCCTGTCAACCGTCACCGTGCCCGCCGCCGACTCCCAGCGCACCGACACCGCGCCGCCTCCATCCGCACCCTCCAGCTGCAGCTCTATCCTCTCGGTGAAGTCTCCCTCAAGGATAATCTCAGCTGCTTGACCGAGTTGTACTGCCTCGTGGGGTTCCACTTCACCCACTTTCGCAACGGATTTTCTCAAGGTCACCATCTCCTCGAGCGGCTTCATAACGATACGATTATCGACGAGCCGCAGCTCACGAGCGAGGGTCATCATGCCCGCCCACCCGTCGACGGCCTCGGGGTGCGGCACCTCCCACATGCTGAACCACGAGATGAGGTACCTCCGCCCCCCCACCTCAGTGGTCTGAGCCGCGTAGAAGTCGTGGCCGAAGTCGATCTCCCGGAAGGGCACTTCCTGCTCGAATTCAAACGTTTCATAATCAAACGTGCCGACGATGTAGCCGGTTTGAAAGGTGTTCCTGTACCTGTCCCCCTGGGGCTGGAGCCCCTGCGGCGACATCAACAAGATGTGCTTGCCGTCCAGCTCAAAGAAGTCGGGACATTCCCACATGTAACCCATGTCTCCTTGGGATTCTGCCAAAACGTTTAGAAATTCCCAATTTATCATGTTCGTAGACCTGTACAACAGAACTCTTCCCCTCTGGTCTGAGGTTTTACTGCCAATAATCACATACCAGTGGTTCCCGTTCCTCCATACCTTGGGGTCGCGGAAATCCGGAGAACCATTAGGTGCCGCCGGCAGAACAGGATTGCCTTCATATTTGTGAAAGTCCACCCCGTCGTCGCTGAACGCCAAGTACTGGCTCTCGTTGTAGTACGGATCCTTGTCTGACACCTGGTGCGCGGTGTACATGAGCACAGTGTGATCGCCGTCCTGAACGGCGCTCCCGGAAAAACATTGTTCGTCGCCGGGCAGCAGGGCGGTGGGCAGTCGCCGCCAGTGCACCATGTCGGGGCTCGACGAGTGGCCCCAGTGCATGGGCCCCCACACGCTGTCGTACGGGTAGTACTGGTAGAATAGGTGGTACTCCCCATTATAATGAGAGAAGCCATTGGGGTCGTTCATCCAGCCCACCGGGGGTGCCACGTGGTAATGGGGCCTGTAGCGCAGGTTCACTTCTTGCTTCTTCTGTTCTATATAGTCCTCTAACTCGGCCTTGGCGGCGGCGTCTTGCCGAACGCTCTTCCCGTGCGCCGCCGCGAGGCAGCAGAGGAGCGCGACCGCCGTCACCACCGCGACCGTCCGCAGCGCCGCCATGCCCGTCCGCCGCGAGATGGCGCCGCGCCTGCGCCGCGCGCGCTATATACTCGCGCCGCCCCGCGCACGCTATCGCACCAGATATCGTTATCATCTCGAGTGTTTTGTTTAGTGTCTCCTCAGCCGAGATAAGTGCTTCCTCATGCGACTAGCAAATCGTTTTGGATAAACTTCTGTTGCATAATATTGTTTTTTTTCAATGCTTACTTATAGTTATTGGGTATATGTGTTTGAAACATTGACAACGATGAACAATGCCTCCACAAACATGTGTTTGACTTGTTTTTTAATTTCAATATCCGCGCGTATTCGCGTTGACACAAGTACATCAGGTTTTTCAAGAGACGTAAAACTGTTTTATAATCAACATCCAGTTCTTCAGCAATGTCGTAGCTATTAATATGACGATCTTGCTCCACTTTCTCAAATTTGGCACTAATTTTATCTGTGACAGGGCTCCAGAGCGAACCTCATCTTTCACACTAAAATTTCTAGACTTGAAACGCTTGAACCACATTTGTGCTACTCTTATTGATACCACATTAGGTCCGTAAATCGCACAAATTTTGTTCGCGGCGTTCGTCACATTTTTACCTTTTTTGTAATAAAACTTTAAAATTTACCGAATTTTTCGTCACATACGTTCATTTTGCTTGCTTGAAAAACAATTGAAAAATGGCGGGAACTAGTTTTTTTTTTATTTATTGCATCTTCAGAATGTCACATGTAATGGTATTAAAAACCAGCCAGTTACATTCAGTGCAGCCAAAGAGGTTTGATTACTAATAATACATTCAAAATACGAAAATACTTTTGCCCCGACCTATTATAATATTAATTTATCAATGAGATTGTAACTTTATGATTTGCGAGCTACCTTCTCAATTACACCACCTGTTTGCCGTTATAACTGTGATTGTGAACTTGCGCATCGATTTTTAAATTATTTTTAAATCCCAACGATTTAATAAAATTTGGACAAAAAATAGAGATGTCGGGAACATTTCTGAGCTAACAAAAGCTCAGTTATGTGTACCTCTACAAAGCGGCGTGAGGTTCGCCTCATCACCACTCACACCACGACGTACGTTCGGCAAACGTAATCAAATATTGTTTTATTGCGCTTACTTACTTAGTTTAAAAACAATGCATTCAATTATCCGGTGACAATTCGACTGCTGATGACGGTAAAATTTAATTAATTACGTCATGAACGTTTTTTATTATCTTATTATTTTAAAGATAAATGAAAAATTGAATCCCAAATAGCCGCCCCTACAACCTGCCGCCCTAGGCTCCAGCATACTCGGCCTGCTGGTGAATCAGTCATTGCATCATTCAAAGTCAGCCTATTTGTATGACACCAATCGGCTACTTTATCGAAATCCTCCCGCAAGGTTCGACAATGCTCACCATTGACAATATTGTAATGTTTTCGTTCTATTTTTAATTATAATAGATGGCCCGCCCATTTCATCAGATATTATGTATTTTTAATACCAGTTAGTTTGTTTGATTGTGGTGGTGTTTTATACAAAATAGTTCATTTAAGGCACACATGTGAAGACAAATTAAATAAATGCATATGTCGTTGTAAGAAGTATGTGTGGTGTAACCTTGAATGATAGAATAAGAAATGAAGATATAAGAGAGCAATGTGGAGTAAAAGAAGGTGTTGTGACAAAAGTAGAAAAAGGGATGCTTAGATGGTTTGGACATATAGAGAGGATGGATGAAAGACGACTGGCAAAAGAAATTTACCTTGCTAATGTGGATGGAAGGGCCGGAAGGGGAAGACCACGAAAAACGTACCTTGACCAAATTGCTGAACTTTTTAAGAAAGGTCAGGTCAAGAGTACCCTCAACCGGCGGGCTGGCATTAGGAAAATAATGAGTGTGGAGGAAGCAAGGGAAGTATGCCGAGATCGTAATGGCGAGCCTCTGTTCGTGCAACTTTGTAATGTAATATTGAACTTAATCACTTGTTACAAAAAAAACATTTCAGATATTATTTGCCTCGTGTTTGATGTGAGCAGTGCGCATTTAGCAATTTCAAATGTTTACTTTCGACCGCAGATAAATTAATTATCACCAGGCTTATCAAAACATGTTTAATTTCCAACCAAAAATGGCCAACGGCGACTCCACACATTATCCTCATCCCAATATCCATTGCGTCCCATTAACACATTTAGTGATAAATTAACAATAAAAAAAACATGAGAGATAACGTAGTTATAAGATAACAATTTTGCAGGAAATAATGGCGTGATGCACCAACCACCGACCCGTGCGACCCTCGTGCCGTGCGCGCACACGGTCTTACATTATAGGAAAATGAAAAACGCCCTTTTTTTCAAAGGTGTGTACATAATATATACATAAAACATATATAACATATTTTAATAGTGGTAGAGCCACGCTGCAGACGAATACTTTGTCAAGAAGATCCACAAAAAAAGTTTATTTTAACTGCGAAACAGGTACAAAAATAAAACACAAATTGGATCGCAAACTTTTTTGTACGGGATAGAAAGGCAAACGAGCAGGCGTGCCACCTGATGAAAAGCAATCAACGCCGCCCATAGACATCGGCAGTGCCATAGACCGTGCAGAAGTATTGCCGGCCTTTAAGGAAAGTGTCATTATGGGAGTGGGGAGGGGGAGTTTGGGCCTTCGGAACTCAGTCGCTCACCGGACAAAGCGCGGTAGATAAACTAACACTCAAACGCCAGTTTTCGGTGGGACTGTGGTACTTGCCGTTCCACAGGCGGCCCATTCAATCTATGTATAATATATCAAATAATATGCCATTCTTGACATTTGACTTGACTTGAAGTATTCGTCTGCATTGTGTTTGTGGCGTCTGTACACACCACATTGTTTTTAGTGTGGCAACATTGTACACCCAGTGCCTCGTCCACTTCTTCGTCCGCTCGAATAGCGACGACACGCATCATATTTGTTCCGCGCAATTTTATTATAACTATTGTTTACAATTTCTATCACTGTTTTATACAATTTAAATATTATCCATGTATGTAATATACCGTGTGTGTACAAGTAATAAATAGAAAGTTTGCAAATGAATCTGGATTTCTTTTAACATCAACTCGAAGCCTCAACACGTCTTCATGTTCATATGTTACTACGAGAACAGTAAATGTCACCGCGGCGTCAGAAAGATAGCCATCGAGAGGGAGGAGGTTCTGTTATATAAAAAAAGGCGAAAATATGGGCGCGTGCACCTTCCTTGTTATAAACCGAAACAAGAGGGTGCTTTTCACGTTTGTCAAAACGTAGAACCCGTCGGGAACAGTTTCACTTCATTCCGAAAACAGTCGCTACAATGTAAACAAGTGAAACAACAAAAAATAACATGTCAAACATCACATTTAACATCGACATCGACATGAGCCATCGTTTTGTTATCAGCCGTAAAGCGAATTCGAAGTTAGCGAAAAATAGCGTTAAAAAATAGATCGCTAACAAAACAGGTAAGACAACGTCAACCCAACGTATTTGAATGTTTTGTTGCGTTGTCTTAAAATCACGCAACGAAACACTCAAATGCGTTGCGTTAAAATAAATATATCCGACATTATAACAAGCTGGGATAATGTTGTTCCAAAATCGATTTATTCACAATCTTAGAATTAAAATTACGATTCTAAATTATAAACAGTTATTTCAAATTATATTGTTTAATTCTGGAGATACGCTATGTCTAGTGGCATCAATATTGTTTAATTAATGCGTAGAAATGAAGTGAAATAAATGCGTTTACTGTGTTTTTAAAGTTGACTGCAAAAGTCCGAGTAAATTTAAATATAACGTTATCTAGGCGTACCATATAACAGGGTCAATAGAAATTATCAAGTGAATAGACACAAAACCAGAAAAGTTTTTTATACCATAATATCCATGAATTTTCATTAGTAAATCTATTATTTTATTTGTATTTTTTAACCTTCCTATACCCGCGCGTTTGTCTGAGAGACCGACAGAATGATTTTTCGATTTTAAATAAAGAACGAATAATGCTAGTTTAATGAACTTGGTCACACGTCACGTCAATTTCAAGGTCGTATCAAATTAGGCAAGTACTAGAAAGTTCATTAAACTAGCATTATTCGTTCTTTATTTAAAATCGAAAAATCATTCTGTCGGTCTCTCAGACAAACGCGCGGGTATAGGAAGGTTAAAGAACAAAATTTTCTTTTTATAGTAGAAAACTCTGTTTTGACGTAAAATTAGGCAAAGGTAAAATAAAATACGTTTGATTATCATCAGTCGAACTATATTAATTTGAGCTCCAGAAAAAATATTAATTATTTATATGATAGACGTTGTGTTCAGTGATTAAAGGCTGATTTTATTATTCTGTAATTCATCAGGAACAAGTTTTGTGTATCAGTGTACAATTATAATTAAAATTTATTGATATCAATGAATATATTTGTATGTATACAATTTAATCATTTTTGAGGTGAATAGAGACGCGAAAGAGGGGAATGGACACGCCATATGGGGTCAATAGAAACATAGTATGGGGTTGATAGAAACGAGAATGTTTGGATAGAATTTATTTAAAATAGCAAAAGATTGAATAAATGGCGAGCTTTTGTTCGTGCAACTTTGTAATGTAATATTGAACGTAATCACTTGTTACAACAAAACATTTTAGATATTATTTACTTCGTTTTTTTTGCATATCGTAGAATTTTCTTTATTTATATATGCATATGTAATATCAAACGTTACCATTGTTAAAAGAAAATTATATTGAAATAGTCGTTCGTATATAAATTCTGTGATATGTCGTATAAAAATTATAAGTGTTGACTTTATAAACGTTATAATATATTTATATCTAAAAAAAATAATAATAGAATAAATATGAAAAAATTTGTTCGTGTTATTGTGTTCCATCCCTATCTTGCGTCGATCGGTTTGACTATTGACAGATTGACATTTTCACAGAATAAATAAAATACGATATTTATTACACCAGCGAATAACGTTGTTATTGTGATTCGTGACAGCTTTTCCTCGAGTGAAGTGAGTGGAGCAATATGCGGTTGCTCCATGTAGTATTGACAAGAGGAAAGTCGACGCCTCGTTGGTGAGACTGCGGCAGCGGGGCAAGCATGGGCGGAGGCGTGCGGAGCAGCGCGCGGTTGAGCGGGGCCGCAGCGCCAGCCCGTGTCGCGCCCGCGGCCGGTGTGGCCGAGGCCAGGATGACCGCAGCCGGTGTGCACGAGGCCCGCGCGCTGGCAGCCGAGCGGCGGGCGCGGGCCGCCGAACGGGCGCGCGAGGTAGAGGACAGCCCGAGTGTGCTGCGTGACAAGTGCCGTAGGCTGGCACGGGCGCTGCGGAACGCTAAACATCTCGTGGTGAGTCACTGATTCCCACATGTTCAGTGTGTTGTAAACATATAAGTATGGCGATGGTATTGTGATTTCAACATTCTTAAAATGTAGTACCCTACAGTAAACTATAACATCACCGTTTTGCAATCACCAAGTGCTGCAATGTGCTATTTGAACCGCAGTTAAACTGTAAGGGATCCATTATTATTACAGCTTCTCACATCCAACTGTTTATGTAGGATTGATTCTATCTGACTCATACCTATGCTTAAAGCCTACTGTACATGTAGCTGCATGAAATCGTCATTTTACGCTTGTGTGTAGTTTGCTTGAGTCTTGTGGAGAAATGTACAGAACTGTGACCACAATGTTGCAACGTCGCATTTGCGTATTGTCATGCATTTGCTATTGATGATATTTTCTTGTTGAAATATAAACATGCTTCTGCAATGATAAACTTAAGACAAATGAACTGATTTGTAGCTTGCATGGTGATTGTATGACAATTGTGTGGATACATCTAACACATTTGGACAGTAGGCCGAAGGATGCCCGAATCTCACTGTAGGTCATACAGGCTTGTCTGTTTCAATCATATGGTTTACAACATCAATATTTCATCATTTGTCATGTAATTGATCACTAAATTTGACAAAAGTCAAATCAAAGGAGAACACTATTGAAACATTTTTGCTGAGCCCCCTGCTGGGCACGGCACAGCCATGTTATTTCTTGAATAACTAATTATTTTATTTCATATTTACATACATATGCAAAGAAACATTTATATATTATTTTCATATTTATCGGTAATTTTATCACAGTATTAATTATCACACATTTATTATTACTTAATTTTATTACTTTCTTATACTGCTCCCACTATTTACAACGTACTAAAAAATACTGCAGAGGAAGGTAGGCAACACATCTTTCATTTCTTTATAAGATTTGTTATTCATCCACTCGAGTTTAAATACATTTTTTTTAAATTTGTAATGAATGGCACTTGTTTTTAACACAAAATGTTTGTTGTTCTAAGTAGGAATTTTTTTATATTACTTATATAATACAATAAAACAAGTACAATAAAACACACCAGAAAAAAATTAACATTCATACATTTTTTCAAAATATATTTCCTGTATGAGTATGCATTTCTATGTGGTCACTCCCTTATCTGACTTCAAACATGCCAGTACCAGCAAACATTGGCTGTAACGTAAGGAAGAGTGGGGCTAGTTGAACAATTTTTCACTTATTTATTCATAGCTTCTCAATGATAAGTCCAAATGTCTTGTTGTGTATACTGATGGGTAAAAATTTATCTTTCCAGAAGTGTCCATTGTAATTTATTTCTAACCAATCGTATTTAGAAGCTACAGCTGTAAGTAAAGAAAGTCAGATGTGCTCAACCATACCCCATAGGTGAGGTAAGTTGAGCAAAGTGACAGGGTAAATTGAACAAAATAAAAAGATAACCAAATCATTTAAAATGCCTTAAATGTTTATCATACATAAAATAAAATGATTATTTGATACTCCAACTTTTATTTATAATAATTTAGTGACTAATATTAGCAAAACACAGTGGTCACTAGACACAAAATTTAACAGTACACACATAGGCAAGGCAACAAGCTTTTTTCGGAGAATATCGATAGAAAAAAATTTATATCAAGTATTTTTTTTGAAGAATCTTGTTCAGCTGAAAATATTTGGCCTGGTGCTGCGTAACCTACCAATGACTTTAAATTCTTCATTAATATTCTGAAAATTAATTTCTTTCCCTCAATCGCTTCTTTCCGCTATATGGTGTATTAGCTTGCAATGTATAGTTTCAGAGCCATTCGAGATTCTGATTGCCTAACTTACCCCTATGCTGAACTAGCTCTGCTCTACCCTACGGCTTAACATTTAACTGCAAAATCATTAATCGAATAATGATTTTATGTACATTTTAAAATTATGACTACAAATGTCACTATATTGCCCTGGACCAACCTGTGACAAGTCTGTCTCTGTGTGTGTGTGTGGTTGTAACGCGCGCGGACCGTTTGACTGCGACAGGTGTACACGGGCGCAGGCATCAGCACCGCGGCCGACATCCCGGACTACCGTGGCCCGCGCGGAGTGTGGACGCGGCTGCAGCGCGGCGAGACCGTCGGGTGAGTGTGCCATGCAGTGGGCGCGCGGCGGGTGTGCGGTGGGCGGGCGGGAGGCGGGCTGACGTCGCGTGTGCGTTGGTTGCAGGCGGGTGGAGGTGTCGCGCGCGCGGCCCACGTTCACGCACATGGCGCTGACGGCGCTGTGGGCTCGCGGGCTGCTCAAGTTCGTGGTGTCGCAGAACTGCGACGGGCTGCACGTGCGCGCGGGGCTGCCGCGGCGCGCGCTCGCCGAGCTGCACGGCGACATGTACTGCGAGCTGTGCGCCGCGTGCCGCCGCGTGTACCTGCGCGCCTTCGATACCACGGAGCGCACGGCGCGCCACGCGCACGGCACGCGCCGCCTGTGCCATGGCTGTGGCCGCGAACTGCGGGACTCTATCGTGCACTTCGGCGAGCGCGGCCGCGCGCGCTGGCCGCTCAACTGGGCGGGCGCGCTGCGGCACGCCGCCGCCGCCGACGTGGTACTCTGCCTCGGCTCCAGCCTCAAGGTGCTGCGCCGGTACTCGCGGCTGTGGCGCATGCAGTGCGCGCCGCACGCGCGCCCCGCCCTCTATATCGTCAACCTGCAGTGGACGCCCAAGGACGCGGCGGCCGCGCTCAAGATCAACGCGCGGTGCGACGCCGTGATGGCTCAGGTGGCGCGCCGGCTGCGGCTGCGCGTGCCGCGGTACCGCGCACGCAGCGACCCGCTGCTAGCGCACGCCGTGCCCCTGGCGCCGCCCGAGCGCCACACCACGCGCCGCCCGCACCTGCACCTCTCCGACTCGTCCGACGCGACGTCGGCGCCCTCTTCGCCCTCCTCGCCTTCGCCCTCGCCCTCCAGCGACTCCGGCGACTCGGACGACGAGGTGCCGCTGCGCCGGCTGGCCGAGCGGCTGCGCGGCGACCAGCGCGCCCCCGCGCCCGCACCCTCGCCCACGCCCACGCCCACGCCCGCGCCCAGCCGCCTCTACTCGTTCCAAGTGCTTACACATTATTATTACTATACATACCATTATAGCAGTCAAGATGCTATTGCATGCTAACTTGTTATTCTGTATGAACAGGGTTAAAAATCCTCCAACACGTTCGTCCTCCTTGACTTCAATGCGCTTCCGTCATGAAACGTATCACGCTATAAAAATAGCAAATGCTCTTCTGCAATCTTCATTGGCTCATCGTCTTTAAACCTTCGCCTCCGCAGTGCCGTGTCGTGTGTCAGTTTAATTAGAAGGGAAGTCGTTAGAGGCCCGGTTTGGATTTCAAAGCTGGTGGTTGATTTCGCCGAAGGTAGTTTATCTTCAAGCTCGCTGCGCGGCTTGCGTCACGTGGCACGGGACGGGCACGGCACGGGCACGGCACGAGGGTTGTGTACGAACCGTTTGCACAGGGCGTGTTATTGTGTGCGACAGGTCAGCCTGCGCACGGGCGAGGCGACCATACTGCTGCGCGCGGAGCACGCCCCCGGCGACCTGCCGCCGCCCGAGCCGCCGCCCCAGCCGCCCGCGCCCCGCACCACCACCGGCGACCTGCGGCGTGTTCGCATACAACGGTTCCTCGACAGGACGGGAGCGTGCAACGGCTCGGGAGGGCCGGCCAACGGGGGCGGTGTCGCGACCCTCGAGCCGAAAGTGGAAGTGAAAAAGGAGGACATTTCCACCAACGGCGGCTGGACGGGGGACTCGAAGCTGCGACAGCTGCTGGAGATGAGGCCATGGGTGGGTGGGGGTACGGTCAAGGACGAGGTAAAGGAGGAGGAGGCGTCGGCGTCGGCGCTGGCTGCCGCCATCATCCGGCGCGCGGTACTCGTGTGCCGCGCCTCGCTGTACCCCGGGCTGCACAGCATGCTGCCGGCGGGCGCGGGCGCGGGTGCGGGCGCGGACGGGGCGGGGGCCGCGCGGCACTGCGCCTGGTGCCTGTGGCGGCACGGCGCGCGCCGCTGCCTGTGGTACGGCGCGCCCCGCGACCCCGCCGCCCCGCGGGCCGTGCGCCGCGCCCGCGGCCGCCGCTACCTGTGCGCGTGCTGCCCGCTCGCCGACCCCGCCGCGTCGCCCGCGCCCGCCGCGCCCCCCGCCGACCTCGTCGACGACGCGGGCTGGTTCGGCAAGGGGTACCGCAAGGGCCGCCGCCGCCGCCGGTAGCGCTCCGCCCCCCTCACACATGTAGTTAATTATTTATTTTTGTACCGCGTCCGACGAGACTTGTACGCCTGCGACGGTTGTGATGGTAGACTGTGAGCGCGGGGGGGGGGGGGGGGGAGGACGATCCCGCGGCCTCGTGCTCTGATCTCAAACTAGAAATTGCCGGAAGACAAAAATAATGTGTCTATCTAGTACAATGACTGAAATAATACTTGACTTTGTGATAGGTAGAACAATTATTGATTATCATAATTTGAACGTAAGGTTTCCATCGTCCCTGCGCTTGTGCTTTTGTCTTTAGAGTAAACGAGTCCCCGAAGCGGTTCTTGAATTCTGTGAAGACGTTAACCACAATGGCGTGCCCGCGGCGAGCGCACGGACGGGCGGCGAGTCATTCCAACTGTCACTCGCGACGCGCGCTAGCGAACACCCACCGCCGCCGACAACAACCAACAACGGGACGCGGGACGTTAATGTAGACACACACGCACACACACGTGGCAGTGCTGGCGCCGCACAGGCGCTATGCTTGCTTATCTTTTAATAACAAAAACTCAATATGTCACCCGCTGTAATAAATACTACTTCAATCAAAAGTATTTAGAAATACAAATGACGCTGAATGAGACAGTAGGCGCAGGAACATGTGAAATTATCTAAATAAAAGTGATTTAACCCATTCGAGACAGCACATATTTTTGGAGACCATCCCTAGAATCCAAATTTTTTTTTGCTATATGTTGACCATTTTTTGATAAAAAAACCATGTTTCTATTACGAGGGACAGATTGAACACTAAATGTGCAATGTAAAATAATCTCATTTTCTGCAATCCTCAAATTTTATTTTTACACACTTCTAAGATAATTTTTAGTTTCAAACAGTCCTGTCCGTACGGCTACCTTTTCCAGACTGACTGATAATTGCAGTTCAATATCATTGCGCACACGGTGTGCACTCGGCCTCGAATGGGTTAAAAACAAACAAAAGCAGTGTAGCAGTCAATCGAACAAACAATAACTAAATTTAATTACAACACTGCACCGTCGCCGTGCGCGCGCCGGCGGCGGCGGCGTGGGGCGCGGGACGCGGGCGCCGGGCGCCGCTCGCTCGCCGCCGTACACTTGTATCGGACGCCCGAACGTTCCAGCGTGGGAGTGCGCGTGCAGTTTGAGGTCAGCGCCCAATGTCCGTGCGTCCGTTTGCACTTGTTACTTGCACGCCTTACATTGATTATATTTATTTGACAACAATCCAATTGAACAATTGCGACAAACAATGTATTGTACAGTACGGGGTGTGGTCGCGTAGCCAATGAGATGAGTGCAGAAGTGTCTTTATGGTGTTGTGGACAATGTACCTAGTGGAATCATTGTATTAATAAGTCTAGAATAAACACTTGGAACTTGAGCAATTTGTTTTATTTGAGTTCAATTTCCGCGACGCCACGTGTGGTAGTCGGTGGATGTGGGAATCCTTGATCATCAATAAGCTGGATTTCTTTTTACAGGATATCGGAAGTTCACTCAGCTTTTTCTGGCGTTCTGTGGCTATCTCTCGCTATCTTATAATAAAATTTAAATTTTCCTTAATATCTCACTGCACAATTACAGTGTGGGCAACGCCTCGGCCTATTTGACTGATTAGGTTAAAAAAGAGGAGACAAAAGTTAAAAACAAAAGACTTAAATCAGAATTTACATCGTCAGTCTTATCATACGGCGGACAGTTATACGCCGCTTTGTAAGAAAACGAGCGGTTTTGAAGTTTCTACATTATTGGTAATATTTTGGTTATAAAGAGCTTTTAACGGCCAAACTATGCTCTTAATAAAGAGTCCAGAATATGAAATAAGTTAATTCCAAATTCAAAGCTTTTGTTTTTTTTTAAATTAAGCCCTTGTTTTAGTTTGTGACTTTTTACTTTTTGCGGATTTGTTGCTAGAAAGTTATCAGGCAACTAAAACTAACTTCATGTTATTTGTAGTAGAATAATTTATGTTTCTCGCATCATCCTGCCTTATTATGACTTAAAACAGATATCTTTGTGCCTATTATAATGACAAAAAGCAATAAGAGCTAGTAAAATTATAGCACTGCTGGAAGAGGTTTGTAGCCAATGTGACGTCTCACAGCGGTTAAACGTGAATAGTTCAATCGTCCAAAGAACCTGGACTGCATACCAAGAGACAGGTTCCGTTCAGAGAAAGCAAGGTTCTGGAAGAAAACGTTGCACACAACCACGAGATCACCGCTTTTCACTGACTCAGTCAAAGTGCAAATGCACTTACACCTCGAAAAAACCTTGAAGAGGTGCGACGAGCGCAAGTTAGCCTATGTACCTAAAATTATTTTAACATTCTTAACTTAGCGGAAATAAATAGCGGGGTTTTATACAACGAAATTACTGGTGAAAACATATATCGAGATTTTTTTTTGGTTCAATTAGCAGAAAACTGAGCACAGAGCATAAAAAGCCATCTGAACTGAACTTGATGACCTCTTGAAGATCCTCGAGAGTTCTAATATACGAAAAACTTGCTAAATAGGTTTGTGTAATGAAAATAAAACTATTAATGTGCTGGCTGTAAAAATCACGTTTGTGGTAAATTTAAATTGTAAAAAATGTCTTTGTGTTATAACTAAACCTAAATAAAAACAAATAATAGTACTACCTTATATATAAATAAATATTTTGCAATATTAGAATAAAATATATTTTATTTTCTTTGAATTTAATATTTTCCCAACTAAATATGACACTGGTCAAAATGACCGATTTGGTAGAAATAGGTATATAACAACTGTTGGTAGTTCTAGTGTGAATGGTGGAGGATCTGTTGTGTTCTGGGCGGCCACAATTTCCAGCTACCGTACAGAGACAATATTCATTGAAAATGGCTCACTAGATGCGCAAAGGTACAGAACAGGATTCCTTTGTCAACATGCACAATGCCCGAACTGACTGTAATTGGTAAAGATGCAATTTACATGGATGATAACGAGCGGCCATATGTGCTGCAGGGGGAGGTCATACTCGCTATTAAGGTTTATTTTATTTAATGTCTTTTTTTATTAAAGTACCATAAAAATACTCGTAGCTTTAATTTCACTATACCCATAAAAGTGTCCATTTTTACACGGATTTCTGTTTACATTGACTAAAAAAATACCGATTCTAGGATTATAGTATTGAAAAAAATTCTAAAAAGAAATTTCTAGTCATCTAAGCTAATGACATACTAAAAATTAATATTAACGTTATCCATAGAAAAGCCAACGACTAAGGTGGCCGTATTTTTTTTTTGCAAAGGAGTGCAAGAGAACAAGTGGAGCAAACATTTGATACGGGGCAGTCTTTACCCGGGGGTTCAAGGGGTGCAGCCGCACCGGGGCGCGGGGTCCCAGGGGGCGCCGAATGCTAGAAATTGGAAATTGTATTGGAAATATATAATATTAATACGAGTAGATATATATTATATTTTTAATTTTTTTGTGCATTTTTTTGCAAATTACAGAATTTTAAGAAATTAATAAATAAAAGATTAAAATTATATTGCGTTTTTTTACAACAGCAGGGGCGCGAGCTGACTACCCGCACCCCGGCGCGGAATATGCTTAAGACGGCCCTGATTTGATACGTATGGTTTTCGGAAAAAGGCTAATCTTTGTGTCTTTGTATACAAAAACTATGTATGTTTAGTAGTTGGTGCGTCTGACATCACTGCGTCCACCCCCCACCCCCCACCACCAGACGTGTACCGCTCGCAGTTGTGTTTTAGCGAGTCACACTAGTTATTGAGCACTTAACAAAGTGAGTGCCGAACTTGATTATTTATTATACGATTATGTTAAATTGGGGCAGCGTTGGTGGAGTGAGTGGGGGGGGGGGCTTCCGCCGCTGCGGCCCCTCACACCGCCACCACACTGCACGCACACGTCGCTGCACTGTGTACCAACATTGCAAATGTACTTACTGTTTTCTCCCATTACATATCTACGTTCGTGCTCGTAATGAAATAGTCACTATGCGGTGATGGTACGTAGTAACGTGTGCTGGACTCGAAACTAAAAATATCGGGCGCCGCCGGCGTCGCGCGGCGCGGGGGCGGGTGGGGAGGGGCGCGCCGGGAGCTTATCGTCCCGTCACATCCGGATGCGCTGCGCGCGAGCCGCCTGCCCGCGGGCCGTGCGTGGGCCGCCTGCGCGCTGTTTGTGTTGTGCGTGCGCGCAGCGGTGCTGTCGTTGTTTGTCGCAGAGGAATATATTGTCGTTGTACCGCCGCCTCACTGGTGTCAGCGCTGTGTGCGGGAGCGGCGCGCCCTGCGGCTGCCGCTGCAGCCCTACACTCGAGGGGCTCCGTGCGCCTGCACACAAAACGCGTGCGTGTGTGTGTGTGCTGTGAAGCTGCGATCTGAACGTGTACGTATCGGTGACTTAATGTTCACCCGAATAATGAATAAACTGCATCCACTGATTTTGCAGAAAGGTTTTGGTGATTTAGTATTTCATTAAATAATATATAACCTTTTAAAGTATTAAATATGTACATTGATAATGTTAGATGTGTTAGTTACCTTATTTACTCATTTATTATACAAAAATAAAGTTAATAAGTGTTATAATTTTTTTAAAAATAAATTGATCTATTTATTAAACTCGGCTTCCAGGCTTTTAGCCAACAGGAATTCAGACAAAAATTTTCATGCCAATACGATTAGCGTGATCTATTGACGTTGATTTGTTAAAATGGCGGCCGCTCTACCACAACTTGTATGAACTTTAACAGTTAAGTTAAAAAGACACGATACGCGTATTTATTCGACTTCACTTATGCGCCTTAATCAAACTATATTGAGAAATACGCTACCAGAGTTAAACAATATAATTGATAATAACGTTAGATTATAAAAAGGAAATAAAAACACAACGTCGCTGATGTACGTTGGCGGGAAAAATATTTATTACCTATTAATTTAAAGTAAAAAACCGACTGAGCCAATCACTACGCTCGTAGCCCGAATAATTTTAAGTAGAGAGTCAATATGGAATCTGGAGCGATCCTTGGTCCAATGTTATGGATAATCAACAACGTGTAACTTAATATCCTATGTAAGTTTCATTTATTAGAACTGCAATATTTAGCAGATATAAGACTGCAGTGGATATGGTATATAAAGGAAATGAAGCCATTCACCGCATCATGAATCGGTGACTCACGAACTGCACAAAGCTCTCGGAAAACAATGGTCACTGTGTTTAACAGATAAAACACCAGAATTAATATTACTCGACCAGTTCTTAGCTATTTTTTTCAACCTCTAACTCAGCACTAATTTAACTTGTTCTGAACAAACATAAAAGAAAGAGTTAATAAAAACGTTTTTAAGCCGTGTTTGTTTGTGTTGCTAGCGGTGGCAGTGTGCTCCGTGGTCGGCCGGAGCGGCCGGCGGGCATGTGGCGCGCGTTGCGGGGTGCGCGGGTCGGGCGGGGCGGGCGCGTCGCGCTGGCGGCGACGCTCGCGGCCGCGGCGCTGCTGTGGCGCCTCACGTGGCCGACGCACTCGCGTCTCGTCGCCGAGTTCCCGCGCGTGCGCCCCGCCGCCCTGGCGCACTTCCTCGCCGACTTCTCCAACCACCCGCGCCTGCTGCCACACCTGTAACCATACATTTATTTCTTAATATATTACCATTAATTGATGAATAAATTGTATTGCGATGACTGGTACTGTACTGTTTATATGTTTATATGCACAGCAAGCACAAGAACATGTTGCTAGCTGAGCCGTGTCGCATGTCTCCATGCAAGTCATCAGTGCAGTGTCGTACACGAGAACGTGCCGTGCCGCTGCTGTACGGCGGTCGTGTTCCCGTGCACACAGTGAGATGGTGATACCTTGTGTGTGGGTGTACGAACAATGAAAACCACCAAAAAGATTCCCTTTGTCGCATCTCCTCGCTTTGGAGACACTGCCCTTAATCTTAAGCCATATATCGGAAACCTTGGCGTTGACATATCGCAAAACGTCCAATTGCGCGGCCATCTGGAAGAAAAGGTCAAGCTGGCCTCGAAAAAGTTAGGTGTGCTCAGTAGAGCGAGACAGTATTTCACATCTGACCATTGCTTTCAACTGTACAAGTTGATTGCTCTCCATCAGGCGGCACGCTTGCTCGTGTGCCCAACTATCCCATAAAAAAAGAAATGAACAACAAACTGGAGGCACATTCCAGGCGGCTCGGCTCGCCGGCCCACATTATTATTATTGTTTTTTTTAATTCAATAATTTTGTTCGCGCCGTCGACAGAGAATCTTGGTCAGTGGAAGAAGAGGCAGGCAACTACACGTGGTGGCGGTACGTGGTGCACTACTCGTGCGGGTCGCGGTGCGAGGGGCGGGCGGTGGTGGCGGCGGAGGAGGTGTCGTGGGGCGGGGGCGGGGGCGGAGGGGACGGGCCGCGGCACGGCGCCGCGCACGCGCACCGCGTGCTGCTGCAGGACACGCGCTGCACGCGCCCGCCCCTCCTGCCGTGGCCGCGGCTGTGCGGTGCGTACACACCCCCTCATCCATAAACACACACACACACACACTCATACATACACACATTTAGTATACACAGTATAGAGCATGAGCGAAATTTCGTTATCAAAGTTATTTCGATATTGCTCGGAGTGTAGTAGTGACTGGGTGGTATGTATGGTCTGCAGCCGCAATGGAAGTTCGAGACAGTGGAACTAAACAATTAGGACACCACACCCGGATCCCACTCCCGCGGCCGCCGCTAGAGGCTACTATTATATTATTCCTTGTGCATCTGTATGGCTGCTGCTTTGTTATGAAGTTGTAAGGTTACTTACTTACTGAATGCTTTTTACTGTTATTTAGTTGTTATGTTCAGTGTAATGCTGACATCGAGTGCGTGAGTCGTGCCCGGCCGTCGACCCGGTACAAACTATAATAATTTAAATAATTAATTAACTCATCAGTGCACCTTCGGCAACCGTCGCGACCGCGTGCATTCAAACATTCTAACATTTAACATTAACAATTTAACATTAAGGTCGCTTAACATTAACATAACAATCTGTACGCATTTATCCTCGTGAACAATAGAGGGTTGCTTACGGCAACAACAATATTCAACACAAACTCCCAGCCGTACCCCAATATATTATATTTATAATATCCTTGCGCTATAGATGTCTCTTTTCACATTTTGTTTTGTTTGTTTCGCGCGGCATATTATACCACATTTGTATACATGTGTATCGGTCGTCAGAAATAACCGCCGCGACTCTCTCGCTGCAGCCAATGTCCCGTGGCGGTCGCAGCACCGACTGCTGTACTCGTGTGCCCGTGTGGCCGACATAGGCGGGGCAGCGGACCGTGGGTTAGGCTTATGTCCAACAGTGGATTGTCGTAGTCAATGATAAGTATATACTTTATGTTGTCGGCGGGCAGAGGAAATGGAGGTGGAAACGAAGGTGAGCGCGCGCGCGGGCGGCGACGGCGCGCGGCTGGAGGAGGAGGCGCGCGGGCGCTGCGGCGCGCTGCGGGCGCTGCTCGGCGACTGCGCGCTGCCGGCGCGGCGTCGCGCACACCTGCAGCGGCTGCAGCGCGCGCTCGGCTAGCAGCCTCCGCGGGACCCGGCGTTCACGAACGCTGCCACACCTCGCGAGTGCGACCCCAATACACCACTTTGTACTTTATATTAATATAATTTTGTACTACAGTTGTAACGTGTTTATTACTTAATCCTTACAGCTTTATGACCCTTTTATTACGTTGAATGGCACACCATTTATGTAGGGTTTGTCTAAGGCACCACCTTGAAAGAAAAAAAAAAAAAAAAAAATATATATATATATATATATATATATATATATATATATATATATATATATATATATATATATATATATATATACCTTTATTTTAAAAAAAACATATTTTAAACAAAGAATACATTAAATCAAAGAAAAAGTCTTTCCCATATAGTATCTCTAAACTTACAATATTTGTTTAACAACGGATGAGATTAAAGCATGAAATTAAAAGAAAGAGGCTGGAACTGATCATTGGAAAGAGCCTGATTTTTGAATTTGATAACAATATCATTTTTTTTTTACAAATAAATGGAATTATTGCAAACACATTCTTAAAATACAGCTCAATATCCAAATAATATATTTATAGGAATTTGTAACAATTCTAAATAATTTACTTCACACAAATTTATAAATACAAATCGACATTACCATAACAAAATTTAAAAAGCCAATAGATGGCGCAAAAAAATTCATAAAATATTAGTATTATTAAAATATGCTAATATGTATTTGATGAAAAAGAAAAGCGATTATGAACTGGCTTTGTTTATACAGACTCTGTAATCCTATCACGTTTGTGAACACGTACCTGTGAATATATTGATAATACGACTCTGAAAACATCAAAAGTGAATATTAAAAATACATTTTATGAACATATTTATGTAAGTAAACACATTATTTATATAACATATAATAAATGAGTAAAACAGAAAGATGGCTCTATCTTAAACTCATTAAAAGTTTTCTCATCTTACAATAAAATCCTATAAAGTGAAAATGTATTGTTATCAAACGTTATACAATTAATTGTCATGACATTAAAGTAAACAAACGTCATTAGATGGCGCAACCAGTAGCTTACATTGCGTTAATTCATAGATTTGACAGAATATCTATAATACAGTTATGCATATTATTATAAGGGTTTAGGTTAGGTTAGGTTAGGTTAGGTTAGGTTAGGTTAGGTTAGGTTAGGTTAGGTTAGGTTAGGTTAGGTTAGGTTAGGTTAGGTTAGGTTAGGTTAGGTTAGGTTAGGTTAGGTTAGGTTAGGTTAGGTTAGGTTAGGTTAGGTTAGGTTAGGTTAGGTTAGGTTAGGTTAGGTTAGGTTAGGTTAGGTTAGGTTAGGTTAGGTTAGGTTAGGTTAGGTTAGGTTAGGTTAGGTTAGGTTAGGTTAGGTTAGGTTAGGTTAGGTTAGGTTAGGTTAGGTTAGGTTAGGTTAGGTTAGGTTAGGTTAGGTTAGGTTAGGTTAGGTTAGGTTAGGTTAGGTTAGGTTAGGTTAGGGTTAGGGTTAGGTTAGGTTAGGTTAGGTTAGGTTAGGGTTAGGGTTAGGGTTAGGGCCAGGCCAGGCCAGGCCAGGCCAGGCCAGGCCAGGCCAGGCCAGGCCAGGCCAGGCCAGGCCAGGCCAGGCCAGGCCAGGCCAGGCCAGGCCAGGCCAGGCCAGGCCAGGCCAGGCCAGGCCAGGCTCAGGCCAGGCCAGGCCAGGCCAGGCCAGGCCAGGCCAGGCCAGGCCAGGCCAGGCCAGGCCAGGCCAGGCCAGCCAGGCCAGGCCAGGCCAGGCCAGGCCAGGCCAGGCCAGGCCAGGCCAGGCCAGCCGAGGCCAGCCAGGCCAGGCCAGGCCACAGGCCAGGCCAGGCCAGGCCAGCAGCCAGGCCAGGCCAGGCCAGGCCAGGCCAGGCCAGGCCAGGCCAGGCCAGGCCAGGCCAGGCCAGGCCAGGCCAGGCCAGGCCAGGCCAGGCCAGGCCAGGCCAGGCCAGGCCAGGGCCAGGCCAGGCCAGGCCAGGCCAGGCCAGGCCAGGCCAGGCCAGGCCAGGCCAGGCCAGGCCAGGCCAGGCCAGGCCAGGCCAGGCCAGGCCAGGCCAGGCCAGGCCAGGCCAGGCCAGGCCAGGCCAGGCCAGGCCAGGCCAGGCCAGGCCAGGCCAGGCCAGGCCAGGCCAGGCCAGGCCAGGCCAGGCCAGGCCAGGCCAGGCCAGGCCAGGCCAGGCCAGGCCAGGCCAGGCCAGGCCAGGCCAGGCCAGGCCAGGCCAGGCCAGGCCAGGCCAGGCCAGGCCAGGCCAGGCCAGGCCAGGCCAGGCCAGGCCAGGCCAGGCCAGGCCAGGCCAGGCCAGGCCAGGCCAGGCCAGGCCAGGCCAGGCCAGGCCAGGCCAGGCCAGGCCAGGCCAGGCCAGGCCAGGCCAGGCCAGGCCAGGCCAGGCCAGGCCAGGCCAGGCCAGGCCAGGCCAGGCCAGGCCAGGCCAGGCCAGGCCAGGCCAGGCCAGGCCAGGCCAGGCCAGGCCAGGCCAGGCCAGGCCAGGCCAGGCCAGGCCAGGCCAGGCCAGGCCAGGCCAGGCCAGGCCAGGCCAGGCCAGGCCAGGCCAGGCCAGGCCAGCCAGGCCAGGCCAGGCCAGGCCAGGCCAGGCCAGGCCAGGCCAGGCCAGGCCAGGCCAGGCCAGGCCAGGCCAGGCCAGGCCAG
>JASFAT010002486.1:0-10703 GCA_031353405.1 Baronia brevicornis | reverse complement strand
GTTGTCATTCGGTAGAGTCTACTATACCTGAAGATGCCTCGTGTTGGGGCGAAACACGTGTCGTTTACAAGATGGAAAAGTGGTAGTGTGTGTTTGGTGTTGTGTATAGTGGTTGATGGGTGGAGAATTGATGTACGATTTTCGGTAAGTTTTTGGTTTAAGTTCCAAATAAATCCACTTCATCCAGCAGAAAAACACACATTATTCATTTTCTGTTATTATTTTGCTTGTCGCGGATCTTAGCTAAGTAAAACTTTTGACTGTTCATTTTGAGTATATGCATATTCGTAAGTCTAGTAATGTCATATTAAAATTATTTATTTTTCGACATAGATATATATATATATATATATATATATATATATATATATATATATATATATATATATATATATATATATATATATATATATATATATATATATATATATATATATATAGATTATATCTCATTTGTCAAAAGTCAAAACTTGTCTCACCTCTGGGCAGAAAAGAAACAGAAATTCCACAGGTATTCTCTTTTCCTTTTTTTTCCATTTTTTATTCTTGTAGTAATTAGTTCAATATTCTTGTTTTATAAAACATAGATAGTCAGAAACACGCTCGGTCATGTATAATTTATTATTATGTAATTAAAAGTAAAGGAGAAAAAATATAAAATGCAAAATAGACATAAACACAACGGACGACAATAAACGTTTAAAAAATTTAAAGTCACAAACTTTCGAAAATCTAATATATTGAAAATCCTGGAAATAAAGTTGCATAATTATACTATATTTGTACATATATATCATCATCACACCTGTTTTCGTAGGGGTAGACAGATAGACAGAGATCACAGATCTCCATTTGCTACGATCTTGGTCGGATATGATACTTTCCTTTCTTCTTCTTTTTCTTCCTTTACACTCATCACTGTCATGAAGACAGCAAACTCGCCGGTTAAGGGTACTCTTGACTTGGTCTTTTCTAAAAACTTCGGCAATTTGGTCAAGATATGTTTTCCTTGGTCTTCCCCTACCGACCCTTCTATCCATCGTCTTTCATCCATCCTCTCTATGTACCCAATCCATCTAATCATCCCTTTCTCAACTTGAACCTAAACATTGACTTATAAATTGGGTACGCTAAACATGAAGCTCAAAAGTCATATATGTACATACGTCCTATTTCTTAAAACAAGTCATATTATTATTTTTATTCTAATAGTCTTCATTATTTAGTCTAAGTATAATACCTATTAATTTTAATCTAAAAATAGAAATATATAATTTTGACGAGTTAGTAAATAGCTTCAAACCCTTTAGAATTACGTTTCAATAAATATCATTAAAACCAGTAGAAGACTGTAGTAGTCAGCAAACGTTTTGATTGTATGCAAACGGTATCACGACCAAAGCACCTCATCTGAATTGCCCATTTCATTTCCGCTACTTCGGTTCCTTTAGCATAGGCGTTGGTTCCAAAGGAGCTTTAAAAGGGATTCTTCCCAAGTTTACTCATTTAAATGCAAGTAGAGTTGTGGTGGAATATGCTTTTCGATTCTGTAAACGAACTTTGAAAGATTCCTTATTTTCGAGCTTAAACAACAAAAAATTTTAAATTCAAAAATTTTTCTTTTTTTTATTATTTAGGATTTTAAATTTACACTTATCTATCTTCTTCTGTCTACACCATTATCTCATCTATTTATGGACAGCCTTCCTTGTCCTAGATTTTCATTCAGCACCGTTTGATGTTACGTTTTTGTCAAACTGAGTTTCCTTTAGGTCTTTTTAATTCGTAATCCGGGTCCGTCACGTAGACGACCACCCATCACCATGTGATGACTTCTTTTACGGGAACATGTTATCGTAAGTCTAAGGAAAGATTCACCATGTGATCTTCTGGGCGTCTTTGCATGTATTCATACCACCATAAATGAATCTTTTTGATTTTTTCAACTATCGAAACAACTTTAAAACTACCTCATTGCCGACTTTGTCTAACAGTGTGATACCCGGTGACAAGCGTAACATGCGCATGTTACGCTTCTATGTTATGTGAAGATTTTGTAGATGTTATTTGTTGGTCGCCCAACGCTCCATACATAATGGTGGATCTAACGACCGTCTTCTATATTTGCCCCTTAACTTTGACAGGCATTTTTCTATCACACTACGCCTGTGAGTTGTCTTCACTTCATTCATCCTGTTGAAATTTTATGGGTTACATGGTATGGGTTATGGGTTATATGGCCAATTTTGTCAACGTTACTAATTATTGACCTCAGGTATTTGAATTGGGTCACCGCAGATAGCGTAGTACTTCCTATTGAGATAGTGATGTTATCAGGGTTAGTGGTATTACCGAAAATGAATTTTTGAAAGGTTGACAACGGTTCTGCAATTCCTTCGGCACTACGGATGTCTATAGGCGGCGTTGATTGCTTTGCATCAAACGACACGCCTGCTCGTTTGCCTTCTTACTTAAGAAAAAAACATATGTTCTGTCTATTTCTACTAATTTTTAAACCATTCGTTTCTAATGACTGGATTCAATCGTTGAAGTTTTGTTGGATATCCTCTACTTTATCAGAGATCAGAACTATAGCAATAAAGTTTGTTCATTAAGCATATAGTATGTTCCAAGGCAGTGAATTCTATATATAGTGAATTCTATAGTAATATTAAACAGCTGTGGACTGAGTGTAGGACCTTGGTGAACCCCAACTTCATTTTCAAAAATTTCGCCTTTACATTGGATTCGTAAATGTCTTGTATTAGATTGATGTAATATTCCGGTTCTAGTAGCTCTCTCAATGCTTCCCAAATGAGAGCACGTGGTCCATGATCTGAAAACTGAACTTAAAACAATACATATACCATTTATAATGAATCAAACTCTATTATTTTCATAAATCGAAAGGGAAGAATTACAATTTCTTATCCACGAACAAACCGCCACGATTTTAATAACAATGACTTTTATACAGGGTTTTTATCCCATAGACTCTCGTTCGGTCTGTTGCAGAAATGTACAAAGGCGAAAGTTTTAATTTTCCTTCATCTGATCCTCGCAGTGTTCTTGGTAATTCACTGGAGCCTGACTCATTATAAAAGTCATTGTTATAAAATCGTGGCGGTTTGTTCGTGGATAAGAAATTGTAATTCTTCCCTTTCGATTTATGAAAATAATAGAGTTTGATTCATTATAAATGGTATATGTATTGTTTTAAGTTCAGTTTTCAGATCATGGACCACGTGCTCTCATTTGGGAAGCATTGAGAGAGCTACTAGAACCGGAATATTACATCAATCTAATACAAGACATTTACGAATCCAATGTAAAGGCGAAATTTTTGAAAATGAAGTTGGGGTTCACCAAGGTCCTACACTCAGTCCACAGCTGTTTAATATTACTATAGAATTCACTATATATAGAATTCACTGCCTTGGAACATACTATATGCTTAATGAACAAACTTTATTGCTATAGTTCTGATCTCTGATAAAGTAGAGGATATCCAACAAAACTTCAACGATTGAATCCAGTCATTAGAAACGAATGGTTTAAAAATTAGTAGAAATAGACAGAACATATGTTTTTTTCTTAAGTAAGAAGGCAAACGAGCAGGCGTGTCGTTTGATGCAAAGCAATCAACGCCGCCTATAGACATCCGTAGTGCCGAAGGAATTGCAGAACCGTTGTCAACCTTTCAAAAATTCATTTTCGGTAATACCACTAACCCTGATAACATCACTATCTCAATAGGAAGTACTACGCTATCTGCGGTGACCCAATTCAAATACCTGAGGTCAATAATTAGTAACGTTGACAAAATTGGCCATATAACCCATAACCCATACCATGTAACCCATAAAATTTCAACAGGATGAATGAAGTGAAGACAACTCACAGGCGTAGTGTGATAGAAAAATGCCTGTCAAAGTTAAGGGGCAAATATAGAAGACGGTCGTTAGATCCACCATTATGTATGGAGCGTTGGGCGACCAACAAATAACATCTACAAAATCTTCACATAACATAGAAGCGTAACATGCGCATGTTACGCTTGTCACCGGGTATCACACTGTTAGACAAAGTCGGCAATGAGGTAGTTTTAAAGTTGTTTCGATAGTTGAAAAAATCAAAAAGATTCATTTATGGTGGTATGAATACATGCAAAGACGCCCAGAAGATCACATGGTGAATCTTTCCTTAGACTTACGATAACATGTTCCCGTAAAAGAAGTCATCACATGGTGATGGGTGGTCGTCTACGTGACGGACCCGGATTACGAATTAAAAAGACCTAAAGGAAACTCAGTTTGACAAAAACGTAACATCAAACGGTGCTGAATGAAAATCTAGGACAAGGAAGGCTGTCCATAAATAGATGAGATAATGGTGTAGACAGAAGAAGATAGATAAGTGTAAATTTAAAATCCTAAATAATAAAAAAAAAGAAAAATTTTTGAATTTAAAATTTTTTGTTGTTTAAGCTCGAAAATAAGGAATCTTTCAAAGTTCGTTTACAGAATCGAAAAGCATATTCCACCACAACTCTACTTGCATTTAAATGAGTAAACTTGGGAAGAATCCCTTTTAAAGCTCCTTTGGAACCAACGCCTATGCTAAAGGAACCGAAGTAGCGGAAATGAAATGGGCAATTCAGATGAGGTGCTTTGGTCGTGATACCGTTTGCATACAATCAAAACGTTTGCTGACTACTACAGTCTTCTACTGGTTTTAATGATATTTATTGAAACGTAATTCTAAAGGGTTTGAAGCTATTTACTAACTCGTCAAAATTATATATTTCTATTTTTAGATTAAAATTAATAGGTATTATACTTAGACTAAATAATGAAGACTATTAGAATAAAAATAATAATATGACTTGTTTTAAGAAATAGGACGTATGTACATATATGACTTTTGAGCTTCATGTTTAGCGTACCCAATTTATAAGTCAATGTTTAGGTTCAAGTTGAGAAAGGGATGATTAGATGGATTGGGTACATAGAGAGGATGGATGAAAGACGATGGATAGAAGGGTCGGTAGGGGAAGACCAAGGAAAACATATCTTGACCAAATTGCCGAAGTTTTTAGAAAAGACCAAGTCAAGAGTACCCTTAACCGGCGAGTTTGCTGTCTTCATGACAGTGATGAGTGTAAAGGAAGAAAAAGAAGAAGAAAGGAAAGTATCATATCCGACCAAGATCGTAGCAAATGGAGATCTGTGATCTCTGTCTATCTGTCTACCCCTACGAAAACAGGTGTGATGATGATATATATGTACAAATATAGTATAATTATGCAACTTTATTTCCAGGATTTTCAATATATTAGATTTTCGAAAGTTTGTGACTTTAAATTTTTTAAACGTTTATTGTCGTCCGTTGTGTTTATGTCTATTTTGCATTTTATATTTTTTCTCCTTTACTTTTAATTACATAATAATAAATTATACATGACCGAGCGTGTTTTTGACTATCTATGTTTTATAAAACAAGAATATTGAACTAATTACTACAAGAATAAAAAATGGAAAAAAAAGGAAAAGAGAATACCTGTGGAATTTCTGTTTCTTTTCTGCCCAGAGGTGAGACAAGTTTTGACTTTTGACAAATGAGATATAATCTATATATGATATATGATATATAATATATATATATATATATATATATATATATATATATATATATATATATATATATATATATATATATATATATATATATATATATATATATGTCGAAAAATAAATAATTTTAATATGACATTACTAGACTTACGAGTATGCATATACTCAAAATGAACAGTCAAAAGTTTTACTTAGCTAAGATCCGCGACAAGCAAAATAATAACAGAAAATGAATAATGTGTGTTTTTCTGCTGGATGAAGTGGATTTATTTGGAACTTAAACCAAAAACTTACCGAAAATCGTACATCAATTCTCCACCCATCAACCACTATACACAACACCAAACACACACTACCACTTTTCCATCTTGTAAACGACACGTGTTTCGCCCCAACACGAGGCATCTTCAGGTATAGTAGACTCTACCGAATGACAACCAAAAAGTCTTGATTGCCCATATAAGAAACAAGGAAAGTATCGTATCCGATCGAAATCGACCGAGATCGTAGCAAATAGAGATCTGTGGTCTCTGCCTACCCCTACGAAAACAGGCGTGATGATATGTATGGTTATGTAACTTTATTTCCACGATTTTCAATATATTACATTTCAAGTTGGTGACTTTAAGTTTTTTTAACGTTTATTGTCGTCCGTTGTACTGAGGTCTATTTTGCATTTTATATTTTTTCTCCTTTACTTTTAATTACATAATAATAAATTATACATGACCGAGCGTGTTTTTGATTATGTATGTTTTATAAAACAAGAATATTGAACTAATTACTACAAGACTAAAAGAAGGAAAAAAAAGGAATAGGAGGATACCTGCGGAGTTTTTGTTTCTTTTCTGTCCAGAGGAACCTCATTACGAAACGGTGAGAAAAGTTTTAATGTTGGCGGACTGACTTTTGACAAATGAGATATTATGTCGAAAAATTAATAATTTTAATATGACATTACAAGACTTACGACTCATAATGCGTAATTTAAATGTATTATTTATTTTTTAACATCTTAAAAAATCTATTGAACCTATGCTTTGGTATATTTGACCACTATCTTCAAGATTGCTTATACTATACTTGAATTGGGTATACTTTTATACTTTACTTTTAACTTGCACCACTTTCTAATAAGAAAGGAGGAAATCTTTAGCAATGTTTTAATTTTATCACGAATTACCATCAAATGTATTTCACATAAAAAAATAATAATTATACCATAAATAAATCATCATTTCATTCATTGAGCGAAATCCTGCAAACAATTCTTACATTATATATTTATACATATCAATATTTCCAGGAGGAAAACAATTTTTCGTAAGATATTTTATTCCTATTAAGTCCGCTTTATATGCTAAATAATGGGAAGTCAGTTCCAGGACACAACAATAATTGCTCTTCAGAATTCAAGTTTAAATGAATACCGTAATGGATTCTAAACGATTAAAAAAATAGCTCAGTTTTGATTTGTTACTATTTTAAAAATGTTTATTAAATGACAATTTAATTAATAATTGCTAATAGAAATATGAGTTTGTTATTCTATTTAAACAACTTTATTTGTATGGGGTCAAGTTTACACATACATTACTCATACACAACATTTGGGCTCCCCTAAAATCCTCTTTTATGTTAGTTTCCTTGATTAAAATATTTCCAATAAATATTTGAAAGAGTTCCGTAAACAAAGGACAAAACATTTCATTTGATTATATTATATTATATTTGATATGCTAAACAACCTGCATTGCTATGCTAAATAACTATGAAACTGTATAATATGTTGACGAAAACCACTGAAAATGTATTGTTATGCTTGCAAATCACCATAATGTCTTCTTGAGAGCTTATACCGCCTATATTTAATATCGAATAAGGGAGATTATGCAGATTTGCAAATTACTTCATTAGTATATATTAAGCGTTAGCAAGTAATAAGAGTTTTATACGCTATCATCATCATTTATCATATAAAAAGAAGTAATGAACATTCACGTTTACCATTGTATCACCTTATGAATGTTAAGTATGGAATATTGTTGAGTTATATGATCTTAAAATTCAAAATTATTAAATTCAATAAAAAGAGTTTAAGCAATTAAGTTAAATACTAACTATAGTCGAGGTTAAAAGCAACTTGTGTGTAAAATTGTAATGAATGAAATAGAAAACGTTAACCGGCCCAAATCAAAAAAAAGGAACCCATTCATTTCAAAATGAATATTTCATTCATTTCATTTATATTTAATTCATAATATTTAATTCATTTCAATATTTATAAGTGTATCAACGGTATTTGATAACGACATATTCATAAGTTGCTGCGTAAAGGCTGTATTCGCTCGTGAGAGCCCTTAAACATAAAACGAAATTCAAACTTAGAGTTGGTTAGCTCATTTATTATATTTAGTTTTTTGTTCCTATATCGTTTTATTTGCTGTTGACGTTACTTTTGATTATCAATACATTAAATCAATACTAAATACAAATATATAAACACAATCTATTCTCTGCTGCTAGAAGCCACATTGCACCGATTCACTGGGGTGTTCAATCATATTTTGATACAAAATTTAAACTTTTGATTAACAGTGGATCATACAAAACGGATATTATAAATCTAGGAGCTATCATTATATATTTAAAAATTCTTTTATTTTATTGTTTTATTTTCTGTTATTGTTTTGCTTGTCGCGGATCTTAGCTAAGTAAAACTTTTGTCTGTCCACATAGTGATGGATTTCCGCAAAGTAACGCCTGACTCCATTAATAATTATATAAATTATTTTTCAAAAAGATTATAAAAATAACAATTTGCTATTTAGAGAGTCGGTAGAAGAGAAAATGTTCGGTACAAGAATTTTAACGGTTTTAACTAGAATAATAATTAAAAAGCGATTAAGACTTTTAAAATTGTTTTCAGATAGGCTTTAATTTTCCACATTAAGTATAGATTTTCTTTTTTTAACTTGCATAAAAAGATAAGTAAAAACAATTTAAGCAGGTAATAAGCATGTAGATCATAAGTTAACTTGTATTGTAAAATGATACTAGACTCTAGGGCTCAAGATTTAGGTTAATTTTTATTAAGTTTTTCTGCTCCAGTATATTTTCATTTATAATAAAACAAAATTCATGAATAGTTGACCTACGGTTGGTAAAATTGGCAATCTGAAAATAAACGGGATCAATATTGCAGTCTGCGCATACTCTTTGTTAGCCTCGAAACGGTATTAAATTTCAACTTATGTGAAACTAAAGAAAAAAGTTATTTTTACACGCAATATGAACAGTTTTGAAAAAAATAAAATAGTTGCCCTGAAAGACATGAAAAATATTGTGTGAAAATTGAATAAAATGTTTTAAAATTGTAATATTAGTCTTGGTAACGAATTAGTTATTATTCTTATATTTTAATGTTAATATTCCATCTATACCGTACATATTTATTATTAAACATGTTTTGTAAATTTAATTTTGTACACACTGTTTTCTCTCAACATAACTCTCCTTATCAATTTAAGTGGAAAACTTTATTTATTGTGAAAAATTCATAAAAGTGAAGACATCTTAAAACGTATTTGATTAATTGTTTTGCCGGCGATTGTTTTTTTGCATTGACAAGCGAGATCTCGATATGCATAATTTACAATTTGTGCATATAAATATAACATGCATGTTTTCAATTTAAATCACGCTGAATTCATTTGGATTCAAATATAATATTTTAGTTATTAACTAAGAATCTTCAATTACTAAATAATAATCTAGGAAAAATGTTTTATCGTTAATTATCAAATAAATTTACTCATATTTTTATTTTTCAGCGACTATCGCAGCAAGTAGTCCACTGCAGAAGATGGGTTTCCTCCAAAACGCGCCACTTAACTCAATCTTCGGCTTCACACATTCAGTTTCTGTTAGCCGCCTTACAAAGATCGGCGCTCTATCTAGCAGGGGGGGGTCTCACACTATGTTGGTCTAAACGCTATTGATGGGTCCATACTCCAGCTGTTGATGGGTCTCTGACAAACTTGACTATCCCGGTGAAAATAGAGGTACTGATCATAATTGTCTTTCGACATTTAAATGTGCTATTTTAATAAAAAATATTTATTCTACAGAAATTAAAATATATCCGTAGGTAGATATAAAATGTTTAAATGCTTAAATATTGTCATCGACCAATGCCTTTGAAAGCTAGTGATGAAATTCCGGTTATATTCATTCCGGGACATATTAACATATTAGATGTACAAGGGTTATGTGTCACGTCTGACAAAGTAAATATTTTCAATAAAGTGATTTGCGCGTTTTCGAAAATAAAACATATGTAATAAAATATTCATTGTCTGGTCACTTCGAACTGTAACATCTATGAACTGACTTTAAACACTTGTGACAGTGACATACTAGGCTGGTAACAGAATTGACATTGAGATTTTAAAATTTGTGATACAAAGGATAATGAAATAATAAGGTTAGACTTTTCCCGCCAAAGCGTATAAGTAGAGTGGAATGAAATAAATGTGTGTATTTTTATTTTGACTGTAAAAGGTTTTGGTAGAATGGCCACCATTATATTAAGACGTAACGAGACAAACTAAGTAGTAGTACATTTAAAGATACTTTTTGAAATGTTATTTTACTTGACTTTTGCGTATAAGTCATAATTAGTAACAAGGAAAAAGAAGAATATATATTTATCTCGACAATATTGCATTACTATTTCAAATATCGTTAAATTTATTTTGTCACAAATTAATAAAAATACATTTTTATTATTTGAATAAAAGCATGCAATAACAGAGGGTCCGATATATCCTTTTTATTGGAAATTCCTTTAAGGCGTATAAGTATTTCCATAACAAATAATATGGTAATGTGTTTCTTTACCGATCCATTTTGCGATGCTTATATTGTATACACAGCACTATATGGGTTCCTTTTCTGTTCACAAGAGTCATTTGAGTTCTTGTCTGTGAAATTAAAAGTTTGATATTTATACATAATTATTTGAACATTTGTTATTTATTTAGAAATAAATAACAAATGTTAAATAAG